>JAZHYW010021804.1:0-13510 GCA_037355805.1 Ixodes ricinus
CTTTGCCAGGCAGTAGGGTGAGTAGTGTCATTTTGCTACTGTTTCTCTTACTCTACAACTCACTTGTGGTAGATGCTGTGAAGGCTTATATTCGAAAAAGCATATAATAATGAAGGAAATTTAAAAAAAAAGATTTTTATCCAAGTATTTTTTACTGTGTCGGTCTGTAGCGATATTACAACAAGTTACCGAAATTTTTTTTATACTGTATTAGTCAGTAAAATAGAACAGCGCACAAAACGTCTGACGAAGAGGAAAAGTAGTAGAAACCCGAAAGGAAGCGCTGACTCCCAACTGAATTTATTTAGAAAGAGGAGAAAAGGGAGGTAGAAGAAGTCACGAAAAGAGAGCCCCACATTTTACCTCCTTTTCTCCCATCTCTCTAAATAAATTAGTTAAGAGTCAGCGCTCTTTCGTTGTACTACTTTTCTCTCTTCCTCCCTCGTTTTTGTGCGCTTCTGTTTTATCTTAGTGGTGTACCAACTAGCTCAAATTACCACTTTGCCTGCTGTAGTAGTCAGTTTCATTTTTTTTCATCTCGGCTATATAATCACTTTGATAATATGTGTACTCAAAGTGTTTGTATCGGCATCTTACGAGAACATTGCAGCTTTTTATTGAAGGCAAACCATTATAGTGGCAAGCTTGTAATGTTAGTAGTACACACATTTACGGTCTGATCTGAGACAATAAAAATACATAAAATCAAATTTGTAAATTTACCCAACCATGAAAGGTCCTAATTATTTGTTATTAAATGTGACGACCAACCAATCCCTAAATCAGGAGCCCAACGTTTCGAAACCGGTTCGGCTTCTTCTTCAGGGGCGACTATTGAGGAAAGGAGCCGCAATCTTCTTTTTCCTCTATGGCGGAGGCGAATGTGCACGATCCCATCTTCTTCCTCTTTGATCGTTTTTTGAAGACGCATGGTGGAGCCCGTTCACATACACAGATGGCAGTGCACCAAGAGACCTATTAATGTTTGTTGGCGTGGTCTGAATGTGCCAAGATTCAAGGAAGAGCCTCCGGCGAGGATTAGTTTCGATGTCCAGGATGCGCGTGTTTAGAAAGTCAATGCGGTGGTCATTTTCTTCACAGTGTTCAGCAACGGTCGCTGCGCTCTTGATCGAAGCTGCGCACATCAGTCTTGTGTTGACGAATTCGCTCATGATAATTCTTTGTTTCCGCCGATGTACGAGGACGGCATGCGCAGCGTACAACACTCGAGGGAGATCGGTCGTGCATCTCACGTTGTCACGAACCTTTCTTCAAGACGACTTTCTCCTTGTGAGACTGCAATCTTAGCAAAGGGTCACGGTTTTAATATGACAACGACGAAGCCACCTTTGCCGAAAATGGTTGCCACAATAGAAGACGGCATCGCGCAGCTGGATTCAAACGCTCGCGAACGCGTCCGACAAAAAGTGGCTGGTGTGCTGTCAAAACTTCACAACATTCACCGACACAACTTATCAAGAAGAGGTGCAAGCTCTTCGGAAGCTTCGAGAGGACAAGAACATCGTGATCCTGCCAGCGGATAAGGGCAACTCAACGGTCGTCCTAGACCGGGATGCCTATGAGCATAAGGTCCGCGATCTCCTTGACTGCTCTACGTATGAAAAACTCAAGAGGGACCCAACATCACAAGTCCAGACGAAGTTGAACAAGATCCTTACGGAGATTTTCAAAGGGCACCCAGATTCCAGGAGCCTTCACCTGCGCCTTCTATGCCGGAATGGCTTTACCCCCGGTTTCTACGGACTTCCAAAAATACACAAACCTGACGTTCCCCTCCGACCCATCGTGGACTTCACCACCTCTCCGCTCAAAGCATTGTCAAACTACCTTCATCACACTATCTCTCCTCTCGTTGGGAAAACCCCGACATATGTGCGCAACGCCAGCGACTTCGTGGAGCAGATTTCGCATTTACAGATAAACGCTGAGGAGATCCTGGTATCTTTTGACGTGATATCCTTGTTCACGAGCGTTCCGGTCTCCTTAGCAGTCATGACTGCCAGAAACACCCTGGAGAAAGACAGCGATTTGAGCAACAGGACCAAGCTCAGCGTGGACGAACTTTGCCGCCTTCTTGAATTCTGCCTGAGTAACACTTATTTCAGCTTCAAAGGAGAGTACTTTAAGCAGACCAGTGGAACCGCAATGGGGGCCTCAATATCTGTCGCCACGGCAAATCTGTGTATGGAAGCCATAGAACAACAGGCTCTCCAGTCCTTTGCTGCAAGCCCCAAGGTGTTTCTAAGATATGTGGACGACTGCTTCTGCGTCATGAAGAAGTCTCAGGTAGACAACTTTTTGACACACCTCAATTCGATCGAGCCTAACATCCAATTCACCGTGGAACGGGAAAAAACAACACCTTACCGTTTCTCGATGTACTTGTACAAAGGCAGGGAGACCATCTTCAGTTCTCAGTCTACCGGAAACCAACCCACACCGGAAGGTATTTACAATTTGACTCCAACCACCCAACGAGTCATAAAGTATCAGTGGTTACCACACTACTATCAAGGGCAAAAAACCTTTGCTCCACTGATTCTGACCGACGAAAAGAAGAAGAAGCCATCATTTGCGACCTCAAAAAGAACGGATATACGGACAGCTTCATACACCGCATTGCCCGTCGTCAAAACCAAAGTCGACAACACCACCAGTCACAGGCTGATACGAAACGCCGGCCAACCACGCGCATCAGCGTCCCATACATCAAGGGAACAAGTGAAGCGCTGGCACGGGTGCTAGCAAAGGAGGGCATTCAGATGGCCCACAAGCCAATTTCAACCCTTGGACGCTTTATGCCACGACCAAAAGATCGGCCCCCTAAAGAGAAAGCGCAAGGTGTGGTGTACGAGATTCCCTGCGCGGAGTGCCCGTCCTCATACATCGGGGAAACAAAGAACTATCATGAGCGAATTCGTCAACACAAGACTGATGTGCGCAACTTCGATCAAGAGCGCAGCGCCGTTGCTGAACACTGTGAAAAAAATGACCACCGCATTGACTTTCTAAACACGCGCATCCTGGACATCGAAACTAATCCTCGCCGGAGGCTCTTCCTTGAATCTTGGCACATTCAGACCACGCCAACAAACATTAATAGGTCTCTTGGTGCACTGCCATCTGTGTATGTGAACGGGCTCCACCATGCGTCTTCTAAAAACGATCAAAGAGGAAGAAGATGGGATCGTGCACATTCGCCTCCGCCATAGAGGAAAAAGAAGATTGCGGCTCCTTTCCTCCATAGTCGCCCCTGAAGAAGAAGCCGAACCGGTTTCGAAACGTTGGGCTCCTGATTTAGGGATTGGTTGGTCGTCACATTTTAATAATTATTTCCCCAACCAGACAGACTTCTGTCTAATGTTTGCTTTTAAGTCTTTTAATTATTTGTTTTATTTGCATGCCTTAAAACGGGATGCATTTTCCTAAGAGCAACAAAAAAGCTCTTCATGTTGGCATGATCAGATAAGATACGAGATTAGATTACTGTAGCCTTCTCGAAATGTGCTGGACTTCTTTCATTGTTGTTGAGGAGAGCACGTTTAATCGGTCTAATCACTGGGACCAGTAGCACGGAGAATGTTATCTGCACCACACTGCCATAATCACATGAAGCCTCTTTCTATAACATTGATTCATATGGAAACTTGAATGCGAACACCTGGAGCCCTCAACACTTACTCTCCGCTTTTCAAGCAAGCCATTCTTTCCAACTCCGAGCTGTATCACTAAGCAAATACTTTAATATAGCAAAGGCAACAAACAGTTTTATGAATGGAGAAATATTTCCCTTGACATAGTGACATAGGATGGCTCGGAGGCGCCAGGTTATGGAACCCGACGCTATCCTGGGGTCAAACCCTGGCTTAGGTACCACAATATGGCCAAGATATACGTATTTCGGTGGAAATGCCGTCTAACTGAAATTTAAGACATTCGTTGAAGAAGATGCCAAGGTGATTAAATTAATCCTTAGTCCCTGAGGTGGCTGGGATGTGCCAGGTACCCTTCACTGACGAGGGTAGAAAGTTGGGCAGGTTAGTGATTCATAATGATTAAAAACGCAACAAGACGACGGACACAGAAGAAGACACCAGGCACAGGCTACTTACAACTGAACTTTATTTCCGTTGCAGCTCGGTATATATTACTGGCCACAACACTTTTTGAACTTTTTAATCATCACCCTTCACTGGTTTGGCATGTATACTCCAAAGTTTTATTTCATCTCTGTAGTTCTGGACGAAGTTAGTTGGGAGTTCGGAGAGTGCACTGTTGGTATAGTTTAAGTCAGACACATGATACAAAGTGAAAGGTGCATCAGGCATCCAATTACAGTATGTGTATAGATGCATCCATACAAAGAACACGTTTGCACATTGTAGCTACATCAGTATACATAATTATATATGAGCACTTTGTCATACACTTATAATAACATAAAATAATACTCAAATACAGTAAACTCTCACTTGAGTGAACTCAAGGGACCCAAGGAAATAGTTCACTTAACTGAAAGTTCACTAAACTGAATATATTCACTAGAACATGGAACAGCAGAGGCACAGCATACATTGAGTCTGTAAGTGTGAAATTCAATTTGTGAGTCATCAGCACTTGTCGTGAGCAAAGTCTGGATAACACGGGAGCGCCGACCGAATTGCATCGCTGCGCTCCCTGACGGCGCGACGCCTGGTGCCGAGACCCGCACAATGTGCACGCGCGTCTGCTCTCATCTGCTGGCCCACTCGCTTCGCTCGCTTCCAGCGATGCGCTCCTGAGCGATTTAATGGGCGCTAGGTGCCGCCCCGGGAACCAAGATTACGAGAGCCTCGCTCACCGCTCTGGACGAGCTCGCGTGCTCCGCGGCACGCCGCCGTTCGCGCATATCTTTCCTGCGACTCGGCGACGCGTTAAAAATTGTCGCTTATGTTGATGCGGCCGGGTGGATTTGTAGAACTTGTATTCGCATACCTCGAGGCAGCCTTGGGCCTCCTTCCGAGTGATCATGCACGCGACGGGCAAAAGTGGTCAATGACGAGCAAATTTAAAAAACGTAAATAAGAAGAAATATTTATTCAACCCCTCCCAAGAAAATAGCAGAAACAAAACAGAAGGAAAAAGAGGCGCTGGTTCAGTTTTGGTGGCTAATACTTTGTCATGTTTACGTTGGCCTGAATCGCTTCTGCCACACGGCGTGGCATCAGATCGCGTGCATAATAAATTGAGCAGCAGCTGTTTGCATTGTAGCCGGGGCAAATTTAGGGATGAGCTTGAAATAACGAATGGAGGCAAGCGACAGTTTTTAACGCGTCACCGACTCGCGGGAAAGATATGCGCAACGGCGCGTGCCGCGGAGCACGCAAGCTCGTCCAGAGCGGTGAGCGAACTCTTGGAACACGGTTCCCCGGGCGGCACCTAGCGCCCGCTGCCCGCTCAGGAGGGCGCATCGCGTTGGAAGCGAGCGAACGAGTGGGCGAGCAGATAGAAAGGATGTGCGTGCGCATTGCGCCGGGTCTCGGCTACTAGCACCGCGCCGTTAGGGAGCGTGGCGATGCAATTGGTCGGCGCTCCCGTGTTATCCGAGACTTTTGCTCACGACAGTACATCGATATATACAAAGTGCATAACAGTTATGTTGCTGCCTTTCTCATTTTGGAAAAAAATCTGTAATTTCATTTGCACGGCACTCTTAAGGTGCATGAAGTAACAAAGCTGTCCAGAATGTTTTTTTGCACTTCCTCTGGCACAGCTTGTTGCTGTGACGAACCATTACCGCAATGGCATCGTCCACTGGCTTGAAATATCCCGTGCAGAGTCGTTTCCTGTTGGGATTGAACGCAGTTTCGCTTTCAAACTTCGACTTTTCTTCACTTTCGTTGACGTCGACAGTGGAATCCCATAGTCCTTCGCAACGTCCACTTGCCTTTCACCGTTGTCCAGACTGCTGATGGATTTTGAGCTTGTCTGATGGAAACAACTGCTTCCGTTTCGTCGTACTCAATACGAGAAAGTGGGTGCACAAACTGCCGTCCTCCCGTTGTTACCCAAAACTAAGATAGCCAAACAAAACCAATGACGAAAAAAAAAAAAAATACACATGCAGTTAGTTTTTCTTACTGCACCGCCACTTTGCCTCGGCGGCGCTGTAAACGCCAGCAATGATACGCCATCGCTGCAGAGGCAGTGGCAGCGGGCGGTGGGCATCGGCTATGCCAGCACTGCAGAGCACAAAACTTTAGTGAACTGATTGCAAAAATAATCCTGGGTCCACCTATTAGTTTGTTGAACTGAAATATTTGGTACTCAGAAATTTGTTTTTCGTTTAACTGAATCATTTGTGAATAGAATGCATAGGAAATTCGACTGGAGATCTTTTTGAAGTTCGTTATTCTAAAACTATTTGTTATACCGATGTTCACTCAAATGAGAGTTTACTGTATCTAAATGCAGTTCAGCAGTTTTTCCACACTCCAATGCAATTGCATCATACTATTCCTAGAGATAGCCCACCTAAAGTCTACAGCATATCGGGTGAAAACAGGAAGTGTTCTGAATTTCAGTGTATAACCAAGAAAAGGTGAAAAAAAAAGACAACCTGTAGCAAAAGAATGTAACGGTGTCTCTACACTTGGTTCAGTTACACTCAAAACCTTTAACCGAGCAGTCGCTATCACTGTGAAACAAAATATCGATCCCTTCTTCACGTAGGTCCTGTGAGCTTTCAAACTTGTTATCTGCAGCAGGGGGCTATGAACCAAAGACAACTGTTCTTCCCAGTCTAGCTTTTTTTCCCAGCGATTTCAGGCGTTGGACGAGTTGTTCCCTAGGTTTCCCTAGTGCGACACGAATTGTCTTGGATCGCGTCCGGCTCGAAATGGATGAGCAAATCGGACAACTTTGAGACGTTTGAAGCGGGAGCAGCCAATCAGGGACGCAATATTTTCACCTGACAACCCGTGCCGGTGATGATGACAACTAAAGACTTGGTTCTGGCTTGAAATCGATCATTTTGGGAATAAACCGTTTCAGAAAGATGAGTTAGCATTCTCAACACCATTTAAAGGTATAAAAACATGTTTATAGCACATGACTGTGTGTCTAAATAGTGCAAGAAAAATCAAATTTAATGATGATGATGGCAAATCGCAGCACTTGGTTGCTCGCGAGCGAACGCGGGCGCCCCGTGTTGTTTGTGTTGTGACGTCAAGTTGCTGGGAGAAATCGCCCCTTCTGAAGCGGGCCTAACCGTCCTTGTTTCCGCCGACGTCACCATTGGCCTGGAGTGCAATTAGTACTGTCGAGACCGGTTATAACGAAGTCGGTTATAACGAAATAGCGGCTACAGCGAAGCGATCACGATTTCCCATTCCCTTTGCACTTCGTTATAACCAGTTATAACAAAGTCGGATATAGCAAAGTGATTTCCGATTCCTGTTGACTTCGTTATAACCGGTCTCGACAGTACTAGAAGTAGGCTATCTTTCGGTGTTTTGAAAAAAATACTGGATCGTGCCAAAAGTAATGGTAGTGGTACAATGGTAGTTGTACAGCTGGTGACCGGCCAGGTGAAATCTGAGCACACGTCCTTTTTCCCTCACAGATTGCATTTTACAAGAATGGGGAATGTGTTGGCACAGCATGGCAGGATGTCAATGAGGGCACCTACTATCCCGCAGTCTCCTGTACAAGAACTGCACTGTGAGCAGCTGGCATGGCCTTTCTTGCTTGCATTTTGTGACTGAAGAAACCTTTGAGATGCTTGATTAATGTATCATAATAATGAAAGCAGCTGATAAGCACTACTTTCTGCTTAGCAGTGAACTGTTTTAAGTTGTGCTAGGAAATTCAGAACTGGTCTGTGTGTTAGTACAACTGTTCTAGTACTCTGTTGTATAAAGTACTTAAGGTTTGTTTTTGTTTGTCTTCCCAATCTATTTCAAGGGCATTCAAGATTTTTAGGATTAACCAAATCTAGGATGATAAAGTAGCAAGTGCACATCTCTAAAAAGATTGTTTGTTTGTCATTACATTTTCTTTTCTTTCTAGTCTATGGTTATCATGGAAACGATTTGCTAGATTGCCCTGTGTAATCTACGCTTTCTACCTCGAATAATTTTCGGCAATTATCATTCCCTTTTTGTTTTCCTCAATGCAGGTGAGGTTCAATTTTGGACCAGACTTCAAGCACATGCCAAGGGATGTACCATGTTTGGGAGTAAGTGTCCTTGCCTGCTGTTTCTTTGGCCATCACCAATGTCCACTCGTCTGGGTGCATGCAAACTTTGTTCCGTGCAAATACATATGGGGATAATGGCCAACAAACATGTCCACGCATATGTTGGTCATGCACATGGTACGGCACCACGAGCTAGCTCTATGGAACGCTGGCCGAAGCGGTAAAACTTTTGTACGGGGCACCCTAGGCACGACAATCTGTTAGGAATAAGATTTGAACGTGCTGCAACGAATTCATGCACGAGGAGTGTTGGTAGTATTAATAAGCTTCAGATCATATCTTTGAACTTCACACATCTATGCGCTTGTCGGGTCGGTAGTTGCTGCTGATGCATCATCTTGGAAAGCTACGCACCATTTATTTGTTTTTGTTCGGGATTACAAATGAATATATTGATCGCGGCGGGTGCGCAGCTTATCAATTCTGCCGACACTCCCGGAGGCATAAATTTCGGGAGTGTGTTCCGGTCTCACCCCTCATGGCTTGTTGTGCCTGGGGCGTCCCATGCGAGATTTTTACCGCTTCGGCTGACGTTCCGTTGGGCCAGCTCGCAGTGTTGCACCCTATACTCCTCCTCAGATCTCCTCAGAACTCGGAACATGTGTAGCTTATGAAAGTTTCACAAAGGCTCTATCAAAAGTTCTCTATGATTACTTTTACTTGGAATTCCACATTTTGGTGGAAAAATGTGAACATGGATCTATTTCTGTCTTTAATTAGGGTGGTTGTACAAAAAGACACTTTTGATGGCTGTAATTTAACTGTTCATAAAGTTCTTTTTATCCAAGCTTTGTGTTTTCTTACAAATTAAAAAAAAATTTACCAATTCAAAATTAAGTGTCATCGATACTGTACAGTCAATTCTCGTTATGATGAACTAGCATTGGGAGCAGAAAAAGTACACACAAATATTGGTGTGAACGTTCCCGTAAACGAGCCCGTGTAAAAACGTGCAAGATATAAAAACGCGATATCGCGGACTACGAAATCCTTACCTGTCACTAAGCAGCACTAAAAAAGATAGATCGGAGCATGAGGATATCAACTTGCTACACGAGAAACGACGTTAGCTGGATCTATTATTCCATTTATTTGAAGACGTGATTTTGGGCTGGTGCCTCTTCACCATGAGCCACCGCGCTGGAGCCAACCCCTGCTCGCGCTGAAATCATCATGCCCTAAGAGACACGCCAGACCGATTGCTTTCGTTTGAAGAAGCTGACCAGACACCGGCAAATTTCACGCCGTTACGTCCTTAAACCATGAGAACAGAGCCTCTTCCATGTCCGGGTCGAGGCAAGGCCTAAGACTCTTTCGGTCATACTTGACGGTGTTGTTTGCATAGCAGAATTCAATCTTCTTCCTTGCACTCAGGATGGTAGATATCGTGCTTGGTGCAGGCTCGAAGTCCGCAGTGATGTCTTTTTTCTTCCGACCGCTGTCCACCGCCCTCAAAACGTTCACTTTTGTCTCCAGAGAAACCGCTTTTCGCTTCGTCGGCCATTTGCAGCTCCGCTACGAGTGGCGTGGTTGGCGGTTGGCTTTAGTCTGCACTGGTTCTTGATGCCTCGCATAAAGGCCAGCAGCGGCACAACCGCCGTTATTCGCTCGGTTCATAGGTGGCGCTACCTACCGAAACACGCATTTTTGCACATCGGGCAATCTAAACTTTCAGAATTTTTCATTTAGAAACTACTTTTTGTATTTTTTCTACTTTTTAATAAACTTCATAGTATTTTGTGATGCAAGAAAAGCAGGAATTGCTTCGCTATAACCGATAGCGCGTCAGATTTCACGGTTTCAGTTTCGTTATATAACTAGAACTCCCATCCAAATAAAGCATGACCAACCAAACTTCGTGATTAGTTCGCTATATCTGATAATTCGCTATACCAGTGTTCGTTATAAAGAGGTTCAACTGTATATAAATCTTCATTTAAAAGTTGAGTACGTTGGACGAGGAATGAAGGACATAGTTCCGTGGAATTTTTATATGCATACTGCACACACTGTCCTTGGAAATGATTGCCTCTTATGTACTTTCACATGATGTGAAGGTAAACTAGGGCAAGGCATGAAGCCAAACACGAAAGTAACCGTGCATTTCAAACCTTATGCATGTAATCTTTTTGGTTTATCTTTGTCGATTCAACATTGCCACCCTCTTTTTAAGCGCTGTGCTGGTAGTGAGGACAGATTTTAATTTTAAAGCATATTCAAAGCAAACAGTAATAAGATAATTTCATACTATTCTAAAATAAATAACCGGCAATAGAAGATGCAGCTCGGAGATACCTTTTTTTATTTTCATATTCGCCCTAGGACAATTACACTTCAGCCAATTATAAAGTTTTGTCTCCTCCTTTCAGAGCAATTACCTACTCCTTTTAATGTAGCTTCTATAGTTTTGTGTTCAGAGGCAGAAACAATAGCATAGAAAGGGTTTTTTTGTGCACACCCAGGCAAACAAATTTTTTATAAGGAGTATGGTGCAATAGCTCATTTTGCTCCCCATGAAGGTTAGAGTGCCAGTATCTATCCGAAAGCTGTGCAAATCGTTTTCTAATTTAGAAAAAAACAAAAACAAAAAAACAATGGCAACAAAAGTTTTTTTTTAAAGATGAAATTTGCAAAAACATAAATAAGATATTGCAATTACAAATATATGTCGGCATTGCATTCTCAAGATAACGCATTCCTCAAGATAACGCGTGACAATTTTCTGTATGATTAGAAAACTAATACCAAAACACTGAGTGCACAAACCGTGAAGACAACCTAAAGTTGCCAAATGAGAAAATGCATTTTAAAGTTCAAAAGATATATGTACTCTTCAAATATTGGATGCAATTACATAAAATATGGCCAGAACATAGGTGGGTGTTCAGGAAACATCCAGAATAAATAAAGCCGTCCCACACTTATGTTGTGACTTTCCTTGCTGCGCTTGCACAATGTGCCATCAGACATCAGCTACATTAGCTGTTCTTTCCACGTCAGCATTTTGGTCTTCACGAGGTTTTGGTTGACGGTTTTGCAGCAGCGGCATGAACTTCCTCACTAGTGAAGGTCCTGTGGTGCAACGCTGCCAGCAGGCTGAGAATTGCAGAAGCGCATAAGTTTACGGCTTTGAAGTTGACTGCAAAACTCGTTTGAGCTCCCGCTGTCATAGCTTTGCTTTCCGCTTGTACGTCTTCGTCTGACGCAGCACGTTTTGACGAAAACATCGAAAGAAAGAACCCACGCAAGGCACTTGCTTCTAGTGTTGTTTGAGGGACGATGGAACTCCCTTGCATTTCCCAACCGACTCCCGGACGCGTAGAGAATCTGCACTCACTGGTGACAAGTAAGGCAGATCGCACCGCTCACAAGCATCACCAGTGCGCCGATGCTGTAGTACATCATTGTACTCCCAGAGTTATGTTCTGTATGTGTTTTCGTAGGATGCGATCTTCATTACCGTAAGCGCCGACCAACATGAATGGAGCATCGATTGACGGAACAGTCGCCGTTACCGTGGTTAGGCTTAGCAGGCAGCGGTAAACATTCTTCCGCTGACGTTGTCCGCTGGCGTTTGCACGCCCTTCTTCAAACTTGCACTTGCTTCGGTAGTTCCGAACACGAAAATCGCGCTTTTAGTGTTGTCTACCACAGATATAATCGGAGGAACGTAGCAAACGCTGCTGTTCTGAGCAACAGCTTCTCGAAGATGGCCGATATTCGCGTAAACTTGCAATGTTCCGAGCCACCACAAGACACTCAGACACATTCTTCTTTTTTTGTAATTTCTTGTTTAAATATTGTTTTGGTTCTTTTTTTTACTCACAAAAGTAGGACTATCAAAAATAATAAAGCAAGCAAAAAACAAATTTACCATAATAATATTGATTTTTCCACCTGAGAATGGGCCTTTTCCGCAAATGTTGGGCGCCATCTATCGGCAAGCAGGAGAGCGTTTTTGATGGCCTGCCTTGCTTCCGGTTCTGCCCTCTCCAAGCTATGTTGGCTGCCTGAACGCGGTCAGGAAATGCGCTCACTGCTCAGCGTTTGTTTTCCTCTATCCAACACAATTGGCAAGCAGATTTGTTTTCAATTAATGCGTTAACTACAGACGACTTCGTCCGTTTGTACATTTTTTCGAATGAATGGACGACTGACTTTGCCGTGGCGCCCGTTGTGACTGACGACACAGTTGAAGCTCTCTTCGACCTATGAGAAAGTACAAACGGTTACATTAAACTAGGATTCATGTCATATGCAGTACCGGCAGTAAATTCAGAAAATATTTGAGACCAAGTTACAGTTAAGGAAAGCCTTTGTTTTTAATTGTAAGCTATTTGTTTAATTTGCTCGAAAATTTTATTTGGCAAGATGTATTCTCATAAATGTGAAAGCTTACTCTAAATCGTCCGAAAAACACCGGCGCCTGAACGTACCAATGTAATTCTCATCAAAAGTGTATTTTAGTGGTGGATTTCACCTTGTGAAATTTCAACGCGTAGCTCCAGTTCTATTATAAAATGAGACCAACTAACTTGGCCGGGTCAACGGCGGACTTGTTCCGCGACTATACTAAATGTCGTTTGCGACCGCCGCTGACCCTGGCGAGTTTGTTGGTCTCGTTTTTACTGGAAAAAACACCACTTTGAAATTTCACAAGGTCAAATTCACCACTAAAATACATGTTTAATAAATATCTAAGATGTAATACGTGCAGCCACCGATTTCTGAGTGAGCCTCGTCATTGATGTCACCCCACTTCAGGCTACAGCTTTGTGTGACTGTAGGTCCTAAAGAAAAAACACAAAATCGGCCACACCTGTTTTTCTTTTTTTCCTTTTTTTCAGTTTAGCGCTTGTAGACAATGTTGCAAACTTATATTTTGTTTACTCGATACATACACGAGGACAACACATCAAGATGGTTGTTTCTTCTTTCTTATTTAACCACAAGACCAGCAGATGCGGTCGTGGTAGCGATAGATCTGCTCCCATTTCACTTTCTGGCTGTGCACGTAGCAACAAACGGTGCAACGTAGCCACTTTACCTCAATGATTTATAAATATTTGAAAACTGTGGGTTATTACAATGTTTACAACAACCAAAAAGGAGACAGGCAATTTGCGTAGCAACGTGAGAC
Organism: Ixodes ricinus; assembly: GCA_037355805.1. Taxonomy (NCBI): domain Eukaryota; kingdom Metazoa; phylum Arthropoda; class Arachnida; order Ixodida; family Ixodidae; genus Ixodes; species Ixodes ricinus. The sequence continues at coordinate 13,401 of JAZHYW010021804.1, forward strand.
CATCACATTGGTAAACAAAAAAGTGTACAAGTGAAACGCACCATCACAGAAACGCCAACTCCGAGGCGCTCGCTCTGCGTGGCACATAAGAAACACGACAGCATACCTAA
>JAZHYW010021805.1:0-10100 GCA_037355805.1 Ixodes ricinus
TTTCACAAAACGCAGGGAGAATAAGAAAGTCAGTATTCTAACTGCAATTTTCACATCATTTCAGACAGCTAATGGCAGGCGACTACGGTCGAATTTCGGGGAAATTATTCTCCCAGCTGTCAGAAGATAGGCACTGCCAGGAGGTAGACACTACAGAACGGTCAATTGTCGCCGAGTAGGTTGCAGCGCACTTACGTTTAAAATACCGGACTTGAAAGATGTAATCCGGGAAATATGTCGACACGGGCACTGCAGACAACCACTCAAACACAAAACCGAGAAGGAAGGGATCCGAGAAGATTCACCACGATGTAGCACAAGCTGTCATTTGCCGAACCGAGTACTGAACCATCACAAGAATGTCTTGGGCTTCTTTGAAGAAATCGCTTGTTGCCGACATGCGGGTAGAACTTTTCGATCGAGATACCATTTATCATAGAAGCGAAATCCACAGCAGCCCCGCGGGCCGCACGACACGCGAAACTAGGTCCGCAAGCAGGCATTCCGGGTAGCAACGGCTAATGCGTCATCCGTCAAACCACGTGATCACACTCCTTCCGTTTCATGCGCACAGAGAGCGGAGTCAAGCGATGAAACGTCTACGGTTTATTGGTCCGCCGAGTGCGCACCTTCCACAATGCTTTCAGCTTAGGGAGAGAGAGAAAACAGAGGAGGTTGAAAAGCAGAGCTCCTTCAAGGCCAGAACGGGGGTGCGATCACAAAGACTAATCTTCAGGGGCATACCAACAATGAACACAACGAGATAATTGTCGACGACGACGATGACGAAAATAATCCCTGGAGAAGGGGAACAAAAAAAAAGAGATAATGTGTCACTTATATCCTGTTGACAGTTCAACCCAATGTTGATAGTGCAGTGGATGCTATGTGTGGCCTTGGGCTTAAGGCAGGTGCCGTGTTCAGCGTTATCACCAGCTTCGAGACTGTTGGCACGTGACCCTAACCGGAGACACGATTGGTCTCAAACACGCATAGCGTCTACTCTGCTGTCACTACCGAGTGAACAGGACAGCTCCATGAAGGCCAGCTTTTGGACTTCCAAAGCTGCACTTCCCAGAAGGGACCCAAAACGGGGCAGGTTTGAAGATATCATATTTTACGCCGTGTAACCCACATTATAATTTCAAATGAAGAATTAATGGCGAATACTTTTTTTGCGCAGGATGTCCACAAATACACACACACACACACACACACACACACACACACATATATATATATATATATATATATATATATATATATATATATATATATACTATTTTTTTTACCAAGCAATTTTGAATATGTGTACACTCTTAGGTTCGCATTTTTGAACTTCAATTTTGGGAATCTTTGCATCGTTGTGGCATTTCTGATTGCATGGTTTAAGAAATTTTTGCCGTAATACGTTTTTTATCCGTGAGCTCAGTCTATAGCACTTTCATCAATTACAATCTCTGCGCACCACGATGACACATGGTGGGGCTGTGTGCTCCAAGAAGTGCCAAAGACTTTAATGTCTCATAATTTAAAGAAAAAGAAGAAAAATTAGCCACAGCGCTTGCTGATTTGTGGAATTCGCAGGACATAGAGATAATAGGACGCACCTAGGGTTGCGCGTGCCTAACGATATTAATTTTTTTTCGGCAGTTAACTTGTGTCTGTGTATATTTCGCCGTTCTCGACACGTGCGTCGACGGACATTGCACCGCTGCTTACGCCCCTGCCTGGGGTGAGCTTTTTTGTTGTCAGGACACTCTATCGCGCTAGAGACGCGTCTATTTAACGCTCATGAAGTCTCGAGAGAACTGTGTCAATTGTTTAGTCAGAGCAACGACGCAGCAATCACGAAGCGAGAGACGACTGTGCCTCGATCTGGCTGTCCGCGTTCGCTCTGATAAAATGTGAGCATGGGACTCTCGAGCAGCGTTAGCTTTCTGATGATGCAGGACGCTGCTTTGTCGTTGAGAATCTTTGCCCTGCGAACGCCGGCGAAAACGTTCCAGTGCTCGGCGTACCCTAGGCAGCAGCGCCTGTCAGCGACCGCCCGCGCAGCATCGCAACCTTTCTGGAGCCTATTGGCAACCTGCGAGCACCGACGATTTATCGTCGCGGCTTGAATGGGAGCATTTTATGGACCCCCGTGAACATGAAACACCGCGAACATGAACTCCCACGAACATGATTCCCGCGACGACGAACCGCCGGCGCTCGCAGACGGAAGGTTCCGATGCTGTGCGAACGGTTGTTGGAGGACGCTGCGTAGGGTACACCGGGCGCTAGAACGGCTTCGCAGCCATTCGAAGGGCAAAGGATTCGCGAAGACAAAGTAGCGTATTGCATCTTCAGTAAGCTAACGCTGCTCGAGAGTCCCAAGCTTACATTTCCACAGAGCGAGCGCGGCCGGCCAGATCGAGGCGCAGTCGGCTCTCGCGTCGCGATTGCTACGTCGTTGCTCCACCTACACTGATGACATGTGCACCGGCATTCGAAACAGCCCTCTCGAGACTTTATTCGAGTCCAATAGACGACTTTATAGCGCGATAGACCGTCGTGACAAATGTAGAGCTTACCTCTGTAGTGGCGGAAGCAGCGGCTTTATGTTCGTTGACGCCGCGTCGAGAACGACGAAATATACCCAAAAAACATTAAACATATTTAATACAGCTGGCAGAAAGAAATACAAACATGGCAGGGACACGGACAAAGTAGAAGGCGCGCTACGAAATACATATACTTACAAAATACACTGGAAAAGACAACTAATTAGAGCTAAAAAACGGAAGATTGAGATGACGTCAACGCCGAAATAAGGCAATGCGCAGGGAAAGCAGCCGGCAAAACTGCAATAGTCCTATAGGCAGCTAAGGACGCTTTTGTGATCGCGGGCGTATAGCCGCGGCGACGTACGCCCCGTTAACCTGGCTAAAGAAAATTCTCGCCCCGATCGCGAGCGCATGAATGACTCTCTTCCACTTTCCTACATCTGCAGTAAAAAAAGAAAGAAAAGGGTCGCGGGCCTATAGTCTGAGCAATATAAAACACCATTAAGCCGGCTAAAAAAATTTGATGGTCGCGAGTCTATAGCTCGAGAGACATACATCCCTTTATAGCCGGCTAAAGCACATTGAAAGGTCGGAGGCTATAGCTTTGGGGACATAGAACACTATTGAGTCGGCTAAAGAAAATTCAATGGTCGCGATTCTATAGAATTAGGGACATACACCACTTTATAGTCGGCTAAAGCACATTAAAAGGTCGGAGGCCTAAAGCTTTGGTGACATAAAACACTATAGAGACGGCTAAAGAAAATTCAATGGTCGCGAGTCTATAGATCTAGGGACATACACCACTCTATAGCCGGCTAAAGCGCATTGAAAGGTCGGAGGCCTATAGCTTTGGTGACATAAAACACTATAGAGTCGGCTAAAGAAAATTCAATGGTCGCGAGTCTATAGATTTAGGGACATACACCACTCTATAGCCGGCTAAAGCACATTGAAAGGTCGGAGGCCTATAGCTTTGGTGACATAAAGCACTATAGAGTTGGCTAAAGAAAATTCAATGGTCGCGAGTCTACAGATTTAGGGACATACACCACTCTATAGCCGGCTAAAGCACATTCAATAGTCGCGAGTCTATAGCATTAAGGACATACATATTTCTATAGCTCGCTAAAGAATATTGAATAGTCGCGAGTCTATAGCTGCATAGCCGTAAATTATTCTATAGCCAGCTATAGAAATCGGAATGGTCGAGATTCTATAGCTTTGAAGACATAGAATTTTCTATAGGTGGCTATAGCGTGTTTTATGGTTTCTTATGGCTGACCATAGAGGGCCATAAAAGGTGATAGCTCACCATAGGATTTTCCATAGACGTCCATAGACCATTTTCGTATGGGCAGCGCGTTAGGGATTACATTGTTGACGCTGTCAACAATAGCGAGTTATAGTAGACCGTGTTTCCCTGCTCCGTAAGCCCCTCCGCTACCCGGAACTCTACAGCCAAGGCCATCGGCGCGCAGGCGCAGTGGCGATTTCTTCGTAGCGGAGGGCTGGCGGGAGGGGAAACACGGTCTACTATAACTTCCTAATGCTCGTTGCTACCGCTTCGTCATCACGCTTCGAAATCTCCGCGGTGATGACATTTAAATGCGTCTCATACAGTGGGTATGATAGCTGCGTGAAAATAGGCAATTGCTGGTTTCGCACCCACGACTGGTACCCCAGGCGTGCGAGCACCTTCTGCGTGCTCGTTGATATAGCTTCGGTAAGCTTCCAATGAAAGGGCTTGCCCTCACGAGCAATAACATTGCGGCGTTCAGTCGACTCTCCTGCAGTCGACTGTAGAGCTCTTGCATAATCGAAGCGATCCTAGCGGAGTAGTGCCTCTCCGGGCATCTGGTGATACAATTGGCAATGATTTGGCTTCCGGTTTTCAATCTGTCTTCACGACATCCTGTCACAATTAAATACTGTGTTTGCATTTCAGAATATGTGACTTTTCTCAATTTTCAGTACTTTTGGTATTTCCCACCAATGTATATTAAATAACAAGGCACGGTGTTTATTATTTTTGTTAGTTTAGGGGGGGGGGGGTTGACGTGCCAGAATGTGGTCGGAAGTAAACACAGAAAGATGGCAGATGGAAGAAGTGTGCTGGACCGATCATCCTCTTCCATTCACCCGTCAATGTCTTAAAGCTTTTAATATTACCTGTGAGCAAGAAGCGCCATGCCCTACTCTTTAGTGGTAGCCAGGCCACGATAAAGGTATGGGACGTGGCCGGTTTTACCCTTACTCCTCGCTTGGTCTAGGCAAACCCTTACGGGCGCTGGAGGCCCTTGCCTCAACGGCGGCTTTCACGCAGATGATTGAGTGCTTTCATAGGTGCCATGCCAGCGAGCGCTTACTTTATTTTGCCCTGGTGTACACGGCAACGCAAAACAAACCGCGCCACTCCTCTCCCTGGCCAAAGATGTCCCATAATGCAACTCGCGCAGTGTTGCGTGCTGGGATTTTTGAAGTAGTCTATTGGATTTGGGCTCCTGAGAATTAATGCCGGGACGTGCATTCATATAGTTGCTCGTGCTGAATCACTGCGATGATAAAAATAAACAAACCTTAACAGTGTGAGAATCTCAGCGGGTGCCCAGTTCTTTGCCAACCCGAGCCCCGGGATACTAAGAACATTAACGACTTATAACCGGCCACAATTGACATAGCCTCTTGTTCTCTCTGCTGCTCATTATTTTACAATTTTTCCTCGCAATTCAATTACATGGCGACAAAAAGAAAATAACCTCTGTTTTGTAGGTTTTGACGATTGAGGAGCACTTCAAACTGATATTTAGTGGAGGTACGAAAACGGTCCCCTTGCACCTTCATAGAACATATATAACCTAATGCAAAAACGACTTATTGCACTGGGGTAAGATTTCTGACGGCTGAATAAAGCAATTTGGTATTGACTAAGCTTTCCCATTATATTTGAACGAATACTAATATTATTACTCGCTTCCGCACGTTTTCTGCTTTCTAAGTGTTCTCCAACATCCAACCTCATGTTCACCGCTTAGTTGTCGTTTTTTTTTTACCGAATAGCCCTCTGTGGTTTCCTTCCCGTGACCTTGACGTCTATATATTCCCTGCTTTATTATTCTCCTAGTAACCTCAAGCATACATTTGTGTTTGATTAATTTTTACGCCAGGAAATAACAACGTTACAAGGCGCACGTCAAAATGTATTCGACATGACAGTACAACTTCACGTGGACACCTGATGAGGTACCATCAACTTCCGAAAATGATTCAGTTCAAGTGAGTGGTTTTGTGGAGCCCCGTTCAGTTTTGCGCCAGATACTCGCAACGGGGGCACAGATGTATCGGAAAAAAGTGAACAACGTAATAAAACAAATACCATTTTTTATCAACGAGAGCTCAAGAAACAGAAGGCGTGGCGGCTCCTGAGCATCTCATTGTTGCTGGGCAGCCAATGAGATGGCGGCATCTCGGTGATAAGAACGTCGAACGAACCAGTTACAAAGCGCTATTTTAATAGGACAGGCCGTGCGTATTTTAAGCTGCCAGTTATTACAGATCATTCATTACGCGGGAAGTATTTTAAAGCTACGCCTGGATTAAGTTAGGCAGTGAAGCATAACTGCGGCACTTATTTGGCCATGTAGGGTCATAATAGCTAGGCTTTGGCGAAGAATGACATCAGTTGTTTGTCGGGCTTTCAAGGTTCAACCAAACTTTGACGCGAAGACCCGTACTCACTTGCCTAATCAATGTGCTTGAAATAGGAGCCTGTACCAGACTGGTTTGACAGCTCTAAAACAAGCATCGAAATGGGGAGCCTTTAATACGCCGTTCGTAAGACACTTTTCTTTTAAATAATGTTAAATATGCTTGCTCTTTGCTTGTATTGGCAAGAAGAAAACCACTCCTCGTCCTGCGTTTTTGGCGCAAGACTTGTGCACACAGAGTGCGGGAAAAGAAAGAGGTTCGAGATCATTATGTTAAAACGTTCTCTTTTTTATTTATTTTTTAATTTTTTTAATGTGTGATATTTCAAAGAGGTGTCGTTTCCTCTTTTTAATTTTTTTTCTTCTTAACATTGTACTGTTTCAGAGCTATGTTAACCACGACTATACACACACATCTATTGAATGAAATGTAGTTCTGCACTGTACATATCTGGATACCTTTCCATTCCTATTTTCTAAACTGGGTGAAAAATGGCATGCCTGTAGTTCCCCACTGAAGTCCTCACCTGATAAAAATTAATTCAACTGGGACAACTGGATGAAACGTTGAAATTGTTTACCAATTTTTTTAGAGCTGCAATCGACGTTGAAATTGTTTACCAATTTTTTTAGAGCTGCAATCGACTTCCAGTTTCGGCTGACATGCTATGGGTCAGCAGAGGTGCTGAGAGCTTAACGATCACAGGGCGTGAGCATTCTGTTCAGGCTTTACTTTTTTCTTGATACGCTGTTCTGCGTTCTTAGGGGCACATGCTGAAATTTCATTGGCTGCGGAGCAAGTGAAAGACACTTTTCGACTCACCACATCCGCGCCGGTTTAAGACGTTAACTATACTCTAGGGAAATTATGTTCGGTTTTTTCGAGCAGAGATAGTTTTGTTATATTCTATACTAAATTAATTTATTTTCTTGAAACTCGTTTTTTTTTTTCAGAGCAAGAATTTCGGATGACGGAATTACGTACAAAGATGTCGTGACATCGAAAGTCTTGGACTTGATGGCATTCGAAAGAATTACTGAAGGTACTCCCAGCGGCAAAACAACACTAAAACAGCGGGCTGTTGTGAAGACAGCAAAGGCGACTACAAATCGCACTGGTTTGTTCTGCTATTTGTGTTTACAGACTACACTCTGAGAAAAAAGGGAGCGCGACAGCTTAGTCCCTCGGGGGACCAAATGCGCTGACACTACCATTAGTCCCCTAGGGGAGTAACGCTGACGGGATCAACTGTTGCGCCCAGTCCGTTTAGTCCCTCGCACTAGCACCGTTGGGACTAACTGTTACACCGTTTCAGTGCACCTCGAGGACCAACTGTTAGGCCCTTGCACTTGGTCCCTCCGGGACCAACTGTTACACTCGTTTCAATTGAACCCCGAGGACTAACTGTTAGGCCCTTGCGCTTGGACCCCTGGGTCTAAACGTTGCGCCCTTGGATTTAGACTTCTGGGACTAAAGGTTTATCCTTTACATTTGGTCCTCGAGCCACAAATCTCCGAAACGAAATTGTGCAGTTCAGGTTAAACGTAGCTTTATTGCCTTGTGGATACACATCACATTAAAGGATGACTGAAGTTGAAGTTCCTGGGCAGTAGAATCCACGAGAAGGCCATATTCCGAATTGTGCACTTGCGTCGATGATGGCTTGGACACTGAAACGTCTGTCGAAACCGGTCGTGGTCCATGCACCGTTGATTGGGGCACCGGCAGCTTCTTGCCTGTTTGCGAGGAATTTGAATTATTAGTAACAGGGCAGCGTGAAATACCCAATCGCTGGACAAAAGTATGAGATATAACACACGCATAATAAAATAACAAATAGGCTGCATAAGTGCTACAATGGTTCACATCCAACATGCGATCTGTTGACAGCAGACCAGCACAATATTCGATTTTCAGTAAATCGTTCGCTGCGGATTACCGACCCAGCGCTTGCATGCTCAAACTATGCTTCAAAATGACGGCACGAGCTCCTGCCATCAACGCGAAAGTGTAGTGTACAATCGAATAAACGTCTACATTAATGCCGGGTCTCACACGCAGCGAAGCGCTGATGCAGCGCTGCTCACGTGTCGTGAGCTACTTTTCGTCTGCCATGAGCAACAGTTTTGACGGTGCGATACAAAGCTGGTGACCGATGCCGTCAGCACGCGCTTAGCGCAAGGTCAGCGCTATGCTTGTAGCGCTCCGCGGCATGTGTGGACAGGCCTTTATAGTCAAGCAATCCTGCCAGAGCCTGAAAAACACACACAAAAAAATGCCATCGGTAGAACCGTCGTTTCGCTCGATACGATTGAATATGAGGTCTCCGCGCTGCATAACAAAATCAGCAACCATGGTGCCAAAAAGAATAGAGCATGGCGCGCGCTTTGCAAGCTAGAGAATGCGCTCAAAGTAAAACATTTTCTGAAGCCGCAGTTAATGAATACACCATAAACAGAAGTACTTCGACATACCTCAATAGAGTTCCCTTGACTTGTAACTTCAGAACAGATCAAGTGCAGTGCTTCAGCACCGCGAATCCAAACCGGATCCCGCCATGATCGGAGACGAGACAAGGAGAAAAAACTTTCAACTTACTTAAAACAGGTCCTTTTCAAGCAAAGACCCTTCCCATTTTCCCCACGGACCCCATCTGTCCAACCAACGCCCAACCCCCGCGTGAGCAGAAGAAAGAATGTGGGGTAGGGGGTTGGGGGGAGGGAAAGGGTGCGCAGAAGAAAATCTCTTTTTCCCTCCCACTACACACGGACACAGCCACACAGAAGAGCTCCAAGGACGGGAGAAGGTCACCACTTTGAACACGCCAGTCGAATGACGTACAAGAAAACACGTTTTATTTTTTTTATTTTCTCTCTTCTCTCTCTCTCTTAAGTATTTCCAGCTTTCTCGGGTGGCTTTTTTATTTTATTTTTTAGTTCGCATTTGTTTTGTATTAGTAGGGTGTTGCCATGGGTGACGTTCCGGGCGCGGTTCGTTCTTCGTTGTTCACCTGGAATGTTATCTGAAACAGCGACGACGATGGCATGAAGGCGTCTGGATACTGCCCCTGAATGTGCTTTTTGAGTGGAACGTGCCGTGCATCAAGTGTGTCGTTGCGGATTTTTGAGTTCGACATTGGACTACCCAGAAAGGTTGGTCACGGGGAGACGCAGAGACGAGGCTCAACTTGTTCTCAGCAACTCAGTTTTAGCGATTGAAGTGACCATTTATTCTGACTGCGAGACTCCGGTGCTGAAAGCGCGGCTTCTACAAACTGTTAAATCTCAATTAAGAGAACAAAAAAAGTGTTAGTATTCGGAAGTGTTGCGTTTGGATAAATGCTAATTTTTTTCGCGAAGGCAAATTACGTGAATGGGGCTTGTGAAATGTCAACAAATCATTTTTGACGAGATATTTCGGTGAAGTCGAGTCAACAGATTCGTTAACTCGCATTCACACAACGCGTGAAGCTCTACCATGTAATGTCTTAACATTCGTGGCACATTAAACAAATTCGCCAGTTTCGTTCGAGTTTTGTCAACACTTTCAGATGTGCTGGGCTGAGTCTCGTCGATCCTCAAGACAAGCGAAATAGCATCCGTCCTAAAGGCGAACATTCAGTTTGTCTTCGGGGACTAGACGATACAGATGCACTCGGTCTGTGGGGGCTAAAGCGCGAAACACATGTACGACGAAGCTGTCCGATCCGACGTCCGATCAGGCGGATACGACGGTCGGAGGCGAGGGTTTTCAACGCCCTCCGATGCTACGAAACCCTTCCCCCAAGTTCATTCCGGCAGTCCGCACGTCGGATCGGCCGGAGCAATACGCAACTGAACGAAG